>JAOTRL010000027.1:9964-24258 GCA_028570925.1 Pseudolaguvia shawi
ATGATGAGAACACATGGACACATCAAGGGAAACAACACACATGGGAGCCTATCAGTGGATGAAGGGTGGGAGCAAGAGGATCAGGAAAAATAACTAATGGGTACCAGACTTAATACCTAAGTGATGAAATTATCTGCACAATAAACCCCCCAACCCCCCACGCCCTATGAGTCCTAATTAGCCCTGTTAAACCCCAAAACCAGGTAAGGCTCGATTGACGTATTCAACAAGTATGTGTGTTGTTATTATAGTGTTATAAATTTACATTTCACTATATAGCTAGCGTAGCTTAACCAAAGCATAACACTGAAGATGTTAAGATAAATCCTAAAAACATTTCGCAAGCACAAAGGCTTGGTCCTAGCTTTACTATCAGCTTCAGCCCGATTTATACATGCAAGTCTCCGCACCCCTGTGAGAATGCCCTCAGACCCCTGCCCTGGGATGAGGAGCGGGCATCAGGCACACCATATTAGCTCGCCCAAGACGCCTTGCTACGCCACCCCCCCAAGGGAACTCAGCAGTAATAGACATTAAGCTATAAGTGCAAACTTGACTTAGTCAGGGCCACCAGGGCCGGTAAAATTCGTGCCAGCCACCGCGGTTATACGAAAGGCCCAAGTTGCTAGCCACGGCGTAAAGGGTGGTTAAGATAAAACAGCAAGATTAAAGCCAAAGATCTCCTAAGCCGTCATACGCACTCCGGAGGTACGAAGTCCTAATACGAAAGTAGCTTTAAAACATACCTGACCCCACGAAAGCTAAGAAACAAACTGGGATTAGATACCCCACTATGCTTAGCCTTAAACCCAGATGTACTTCTACACACTCATCCGCCCGGGTACTACGAGCACAGCTTAAAACCCAAAGGACTTGGCGGTGTTTCAGACCCACCTAGAGGAGCCTGTTCTTTAACCGACAATCCCCGTTAAACCTCACCACTTCTTGTTTTCCCAGTCTATATACCGCCGTCGTCAGCTTACCCTGTGAAGGCCTGGCAGTAAGCAAAATAGGCCCACCCAAAAACGTCAGGTCAAGGTGTAGCATATGAAGTGGGAAGAAATGGGCTACATTTTCTATAACTAGAATACAAACGAATGGTACTATGAAAGCCTAGTGCTGGAAGGTGGATTTAGCAGTAAAAAGCAAATAGAGCGTCCTTTTGAATTAGGCTCTGAAACACGCACACACCGCCCGTCGCTCTCCCCATAATCTCACTCAACATCTCTAATACGTCAAAAACTAACCACGGGGAGACAAGTCGTAACATGGTAAGTGTATCGGAAGATGCACTTGGAATAACCAGGGTGTGGCTGAGATATTTAAGCATCTCCCTTACACCGAGAAGACATCCATGCAAACTGGTTCACCCTGAGCTGAACAGCTAGCTTTACCACCCGGGCCCCCAAAACAACATTCACCGACACCCTAAAAAACTCTGATACCCAAACTAAAACATTCTCCCGTCCCAGTATGTGAGACAGAAAAGACTACCTAAAGCAATAAATAAAAGTACCGCAAGGGAACGCTGAAAGAGAAATGAAACAACCACTTAAGCACAACAAAGCAGAGACTTAACCTCGTACCTTTTGCATCATGATTTAGCCAGCCCCCCTGAGCAAAGAGTACTTTAGTTCAAAACCCCGAAACTAAGTGAGCTACCCCGAGACAGCCTATATACTAGGGCCAACCCGTCTCTGTGGCAAAAGAGTGGGAAGATCTCCGGGTAGCGGTGACAAGCCTACCGAACTTAGTTATAGCTGGTTGCCTAAGAAATGAATAGAAGTTCAGCCTCGTACCCCTCACCCCCATAAAATACTTTTACACCCATGAATACGAGAGAACTACGAGAGTTAGTTAAAGGGGGTACAGCCCCTTTGACACAGGACACAACCTCGCCAGGAGGTTAAAGATTATATTAAACAAGACATGCTGTCCCAGTGGGCCTAAAAGCAGCCACCTGAACAGAAAGCGTTAAAGCTCAAACAGACCACAATCTATTATTTAAATATTATATCTTAAACCCCTAAAAATACTAGGCCAATCCATGCCCCCATGGAAGAAATACTGCTAAAATGAGTAATAAGAAGGGACCCCCTTCTCCTAGCCTACGTGTATGCTAGACAGGACTAACCACTAGCAATTAACGAACCCAACAAAAGAGGGCACTGTGACTACACTAGACATCAAGAAATCCTCACATACCACATCGTTACCCCAACACCGGAAGGCTGCATAGGAAAGACAAAAAGAAAGGAAAGGAACTCGGCAAACACAAACCTCGCCTGTTTACCAAAAACATCGCCTCCTGCAAAATCAACGTATAGGAGGTCTTGCCTGCCCAGTGACATGTTAAACGGCCGCGGTATTTTGACCGTGCGAAGGTAGCGCAATCACTTGTCTCTTAAATGGGGACCTGTATGAATGGTAGAACGAAGGTTTAACTGTCTCCCCTCTCAAGTCAATGAAATTGATCTGCCCGTGCAGAAGCGGACATATCGCTGCAAGACGAGAAGACCCTTTGGAGCTTAAGATGTAAGATCAACTATGTCAAAACTCAGCTAAACTAAATAGTACCTGATCCCAATCTTCTGTTGGGATGACCGCGGGAGAAAACAAAGCTCCCATGAGGAATGGAACCGCTCCTTCCCGAACCAAGAATGACAATTCTAAGTCACAGAACTTCTGACCAAAAGATCCGGCCACCCGCCGACCAACGAACCAAGTTACCCTAGGGATAACAGCGCAATCCCCTTCCAGAGCCCATATCAACAAGGGGGTTTACGACCTCGATGTTGGATCAGGACATCCCAATGGTGCAGCCGCTATTAAGGGTTCGTTTGTTCAACGATTAAAGTCCTACGTGATCTGAGTTCAGACCGGAGCAATCCAGGTCAGTTTCTATCTGCAACGCTACTTCTCCCAGTACGAAAGGGTCGGAGAAGGGGGGCCCATGTTACCGACACACCCCACCCCAACTTAGTGACATCAACTAAACTAAATAAAGGGAGAGCACAACCCCACATCAAGATAAGATTATTAAGATGGCAGAGCCCGGAAATTGCAAAAGACCTAAGCCCTTTCATCCGGAGGTTCAAATCCTCCTCTTAATTATGACTCCTTTAATCACCCACATTATCAGCCCCCTAACGTACATTGCTCCCGTACTTTTAGCAGTGGCCTTCCTAACTCTAATTGAACGCAAAGTCTTAGGATACATGCAACTACGAAAAGGTCCAAACATTGTAGGCCCTTATGGCCTTCTCCAACCAATTGCAGACGGAATCAAACTATTTATCAAAGAGCCAATCCGCCCCTCAACTTCTTCCCCATTTATATTTATAGCCGCTCCGATATTAGCCCTCGCCTTAGCACTAACACTATGAGCCCCAATACCCCTCCCCCACCCTACAATTGACCTAAATCTTAACATACTATTCATCCTAGCCATCTCTAGCCTAGCAGTTTATCCCATTTTAGGGTCAGGATGAGCCTCAAACTCAAAATACGCCCTAATAGGAGCCCTCCGAGCAGTCGCCCAAACCATTTCCTACGAAGTAAGTTTAGGACTAATTCTACTCTCAATCATTATCCTCACGGGAGGTTTTACTATACAAATATTCAACAACACACAAGAAACTATCTGACTACTAATCCCTGCCTGGCCCCTTGCCACTATATGGTACGTCTCCACCCTTGCAGAAACAAATCGCTCCCCCTTCGACCTCACAGAGGGAGAATCAGAATTGGTATCAGGCTTCAATGTAGAATACGCAGGAGGTCCCTTCGCACTATTCTTCTTAGCCGAATACACCAACATCCTCCTAATAAATACACTATCCGCCATCCTATTTATAGGAGCAACACACTCACCCCACACCCCTGAGCTAACCACAATAAACATCATAACAAAAACTGCTCTCCTATCTATAATATTCCTCTGAGTCCGTGCCTCATACCCCCGCTTCCGATACGACCAACTAATGCATTTATTATGGAAAAATTTCTTACCCATAACACTGGCCTTCATATTATGACATGCAGCCCTACCTATTGCATTTATGGGGCTACCCCCACAACTGTAGCGGAGCTGTGCCTGAATGACACAAGGACCACTTTGATAGAGTGAACCACGGAGACTAAAATCCTCCCAGCTCCTTAGAGAGAAGGGATTCGAACCCATATCATGGAGATCAAAACTCCAGGTGTTCCCATTACACCACTCCCTAGTAAGATCAGCTAAATAAAGCTTTTGGGCCCATACCCCAAAAATGTGGGTTAAAATCCCTCTCTTACCAATGAGCCCCCACATCACTGCAATACTACTATTAAGCCTAGGCCTGGGCACAACCCTCACATTCATAAGCTCCCACTGACTATTAGCCTGAATGGGACTAGAAATCAACACCCTAGCAATTCTCCCATTAATATCCCAACATCACCACCCCCGAGCAGTAGAAGCCACCATTAAATATTTTTTAGTACAAGCTGCCGCCACAGCAACCATTATATTCGCCAGCTCCATCAATGCCTGAGCCACCGGGGAATGAAACATTCACTGCCTGTCATACTCCCCTGCAACCATCCTAATTACCATAGCCTTAGCGCTAAAAATAGGACTAGCCCCAGTACACTTCTGAATGCCTGCCGTCATACAAGGACTAAATCTGCCCACAGGACTAATCATGGCTACCTGACAAAAACTAGCCCCATTTGCGCTAATCCTACAAGTAGCCCCCCTTACTCACCCCCTACTACTAACATCCCTGGGACTAATATCTACCTTTACAGGAGGATGAGCAGGCCTAAACCAAACTCAACTACGGAAAATCTTAGCCTACTCATCTATTGCCCATCTGGGCTGAATAACGGCCATTGCACAATTCAAACCACAACTAGCTATACTAACAATAATCACCTATATCATAATAACATCAGCTACATTTATAGCATTTAAAATAATAAACACAACAAAAATCAACACCCTAGCAATGAGTTGAACCAAATCCCCCATCACCACAACCATAACCATACTAGTGCTACTATCATTAGGAGGCCTCCCTCCCCTAACAGGCTTTATGCCAAAATGACTAATCCTACAAGAACTAACCACACAAGAACTCCCACTAACCGCAACCCTAATAACACTTAGCGCTCTATTAAGCTTGTACTTCTACCTCCGACTCTGCTACACCATAACACTAACAATCTATCCCAACACATACAACTCCACTACCCCTTGACGCATACAAAGCACACAAACTACCGCTCCCCTAGCCGCACTAACAATTGCAACCCTACTACTCCTCCCCCTCACCCCCCTAGCCCAAACACTAACCACCTAGGGATTTAGGATAACCAAGACCAAAAGCCTTCAAAGCTTTAAGCAGGAGTGAAAATCTCCTAATCCCTGCATAAAACTTGCAAGACTCTATCTCACATCTTCTGAATGCAACTCAGACACTTTAATTAAGCTAAAGCCTTTCTAGATGAGAAGGCCTCGATCCTACAAACTCCTAGTTAACAGCTAAGCACTCAAACCAGCGAGCATTCATCTACTTTCCCCGCCTTTACGGCACTAAGAGGCGGGGAAAGCCCCGGCAGGCGATCAGCCTACTTCTTAAGATTTGCAATCCAACGTGTTGAACACCACGGGGCCTTTGATAGGGAAAGGACTTGGACCTTTGTTCATGGAGCTACAATCCACCGCCTAACACTCGGCCACCCTACCTGTGATGATTACACGCTGATTTTTCTCAACTAATCATAAAGACATTGGCACCCTCTATCTTGTATTTGGTGCCTGAGCCGGAATAGTCGGCACAGCCCTTAGCCTGCTTATTCGAGCAGAGCTTGCCCAACCCGGTGCCCTTATAGGCGACGACCAAATCTACAACGTTATTGTTACTGCCCATGCCTTCGTAATAATCTTCTTCATAGTAATGCCAATTATAATGGGGGGCTTTGGAAACTGGCTTGTACCTCTCATGCTAGGGGCGCCGGACATGGCCTTCCCTCGAATGAACAACATAAGCTTCTGGCTTCTTCCCCCCTCCTTCCTTCTTCTGCTCGCCTCCTCTGGAATCGAGGCGGGAGCAGGGACGGGGTGGACTGTATACCCCCCACTTGCAGGAAACCTCGCACACGCAGGGGCTTCCGTAGATTTAACCATCTTCTCCCTTCACCTCGCAGGAGTATCATCTATCCTAGGAGCTATTAACTTTATCACAACCATCATCAACATGAAACCCCCCGCAGCCTCACAATATCAAACACCCCTATTCATCTGGGCCATTCTTATCACAGCTGTTCTTCTACTACTATCCCTGCCAGTCCTAGCAGCCGGTATCACAATACTTCTTACCGACCGAAACTTGAACACCACATTCTTTGATCCCGCAGGAGGAGGAGACCCTATTTTATACCAACACCTTTTCTGATTTTTCGGTCACCCGGAAGTGTACATCTTAATCTTGCCAGGTTTTGGTATGATCTCCCACATCGTAGCATACTATGCAGGTAAAAAAGAACCATTCGGCTATATGGGGATAGTATGGGCCATGATGGCTATCGGACTTCTAGGTTTCATTGTATGAGCCCACCACATATTTACTGCGGGTATTGATGTAGACACTCGAGCATATTTTACATCTGCAACAATAATTATTGCAATTCCAACAGGGGTAAAAGTATTCAGCTGGCTCGCCACTCTGCATGGAGGGTCCATTAAATGAGAGACCCCCCTACTTTGGGCCCTGGGCTTTATTTTCCTCTTTACCGTCGGCGGACTTACTGGAATCGTTCTAGCCAACTCATCCCTGGACATTGTGCTACACGATACCTACTATGTAGTGGCCCACTTCCACTATGTACTGTCCATGGGCGCAGTCTTTGCCATTATGGGAGCCTTCATTCACTGATTCCCTCTTTTTACAGGGTACACAATGCACGATACCTGGACAAAAATCCACTTTGGAACAATATTTGTAGGAGTAAATCTTACTTTCTTCCCACAACACTTCCTGGGCCTCGCAGGTATACCACGACGATACTCAGACTACCCAGATGCCTACTCTGTATGAAATAGCATTTCTTCCATCGGCTCCCTAGTGTCCATGGTAGCAGTAGTAATATTCCTATATATTCTGTGAGAGGCCTTCACCGCCAAACGAGAAGTATTATCCGTAGAACTTACCTCTACAAATGTGGAGTGACTACACGGATGCCCCCCACCTTACCACACATTCGAAGAGCCGGCCTTTGTACAAGTACGAACAAATTAACAAGAAAGGAAGGAATCGAACCCCCATAAACTAGTTTCAAGCTAGACACATAACCGCTCTGCCACTTTCTTTAATAAGATGCTAGTATAACCGAACAATACCCTGTCTTGTCAAGACAGAGCTGTGGGCTAAAATCCCACGCACCTTAAGCTCTACAGCTCAATGGCACATCCCTCACAACTAGGATTCCAAGACGCGGCCTCACCTGTGATAGAAGAACTTCTGCACTTCCATGACCATGCTTTAATAATCATCTTTATAATTAGCACCCTAGTACTATACATTATCGTTGTTATAGTAACCACCAAACTTACCAATAAATACATCCTAGACTCTCAAGAAATTGAAATAGTCTGAACCATTTTTCCAGCGGTAATTCTTATTCTAATTGCCCTCCCATCTCTTCGAATTCTCTACCTAATAGATGAAGTAAATGACCCCCACCTCACAGTAAAAACTATGGGACATCAGTGATACTGAAGTTACGAATACACGGACTACGAAAACTTAGCCTTTGACTCATATATAATCCCCACACAAGATTTGACCCCCGGACAATTCCGACTGCTCGAAACGGACCACCGAATAGTAATTCCAATAGAATCTCCAATTCGAATTCTAGTTTCCGCCGAGGACGTCCTGCACTCCTGAGCCGTTCCCGCACTGGGCATTAAAATAGATGCAATCCCGGGACGACTAAACCAAGCATCATTTATCACCTCCCGCCCGGGGGTATTCTATGGACAATGTTCAGAAATTTGTGGGGCCAATCACAGTTTCATGCCCATCGTAGTAGAAGCCGTCCCCTTAGAACACTTTGAAAACTGATCCTCCCTCATACTTGAAGACGCCTCACTGGGAAGCTAAATAGGGCCTAGCATTAGCCTTTTAAGCTAAAAGTTGGCGGCTCCCTCCCGCCCCCAATGATATGCCACAATTAAACCCCTCCCCATGATTTGCAATCCTCACATTCTCATGACTGATCTTCCTGGCTGTAATCCCAAATAAAATCTTAAATCATGCTTTTACAAATGATATCACAATAAATACTGAAAAACTTAAATTAAACACCTGAAATTGACCATGGCACTAAACCTATTTGACCAATTTATAAGCCCCACATATCTAGGCATCCCCCTAATTGCCATCGCACTCACCCTCCCCTGAATCCTCCTTCCAACCCCAACTGCCCGCTACCAAAACAATCGATTAATTTCCCTACAAGGTTGATTTATCAAGACCTTTACACAACACCTACTCACCCCATTAAACCCAAACGGACATAAATGAGCCCTAATTCTAACCTCACTAATAATCTTTATCCTCACCCTAAATACACTGGGGCTTTTACCATACACATTCACCCCCACAACACAACTATCACTAAACATGGGCCTAGCCGTCCCACTATGATTAGCCACAATTATCACAGGACTACGAAACCAACCTACCATAACCCTAGGCCACCTTCTACCAGAAGGAACCCCCACTCTTCTGATCCCAATTCTAATTATTATTGAAACTATTAGCCTGCTAATTCGTCCCTTAGCGCTTGGAATTCGACTCACAGCAAACCTAACAGCTGGTCATCTACTCATTCAACTGACTTCTACAGCAACCCTAATTCTATTACCAATAATAACTGCAACGGCAACCTTTATTGCCATTCTTCTAGTCCTGCTGACCCTTCTAGAAGTCGCAGTAGCCCTCATCCAAGCTTATGTATTTGTACTACTACTAAGCCTATACCTACAAGAAAACGTATAATGACCCACCAAGCACATGCATACCACATGGTCAACCCAAGCCCATGGCCCCTTACAGGAGCAGTAGCTGCACTCCTAACCACATCAGGCCTAGCAGTCTGATTTCATTTCCACTCAACCACCCTTATGTCACTAGGACTGGCCCTAATAATCCTTACCGTATACCAATGATGACGAGACATCATCCGAGAAAGTACCTTCCAGGGACACCACACACCTCCCGTTCAAAAAGGCCTCCGATATGGTATAATCCTGTTTATTATCTCTGAAGTATTTTTCTTTCTAGGATTCTTCTGAGCATTCTACCACTCCAGCCTTGCCCCCGCCCCCGAGCTAGGGGGTTGCTGACCTCCAACAGGCATCACCCCCTTGGACCCCTTTGAAGTCCCCCTTCTTAATACCGCAGTACTACTGGCATCGGGGGTCACCGTAACATGGTCCCACCACAGCCTTATAGAAGGAAAACGTAAACAAGCAATTCAATCCCTTGCCCTGACAGTCCTCCTGGGCCTTTATTTTACCGCCCTTCAAATTATAGAATACTACGAAGCCCCCTTCACCATTGCAGACGGAGTATACGGTTCAACTTTCTTCGTAGCAACAGGCTTTCACGGACTACATGTTATTATTGGCTCAACCTTCCTTGCTATCTGCCTCCTTCGACAAATTCAATACCACTTCACCTCAAAACATCACTTTGGATTTGAAGCAGCTGCATGATATTGGCACTTCGTAGATGTAGTATGATTATTCCTCTATATCTCTATTTACTGATGAGGCTCATATCTTTCTAGTACTCAAACTAGTATAAATGACTTCCAATCATCTGGTCCTGGTTAGAGTCCAGGGAAAGATAATGAATATAATAATAACAACTCTACTTATCACCTTCCTCCTCTCTATCCTCTTAATCACAGTATCATTCTGAATTCCCCAGATAACCTCTGACACAGAAAAACTCTCCCCCTACGAATGCGGCTTTGACCCCCAAGGTACTGCACGCCTGCCATTCTCTCTACGATTTTTCCTAGTCGCCATCTTATTTCTGCTGTTTGACCTAGAAATTGCTCTACTTCTGCCCCTCCCTTGAAGCAACCAGCTATCCAGCCCCACATGCACCCTATTGTGAACTACAACTATCCTAATTCTCCTCACCCTGGGCCTAGTTTATGAGTGACTACAGGGTGGCCTAGAATGAGCCGAATAGGGGACTAGTCCAAATTAAGACCTCTGATTTCGACCCAGAAAACCGCAGTTAAACCCCGCGGTCCCCTCATGTCACCATCCTACTTCAGTTTCACCTCAACATTCATCCTAGGGCTTACAGGACTGACACTTAACCGCACCTATATGCTCTCCGCCCTCCTATGCTTAGAAGGCATAATACTATCCTTATTCATTGCCCTGGCCCTTTGAACGTTTCAACTGGAATCCACCGCATTCTCTGCTGCCCCTGTCATACTACTAGTCCTCTCAGCCTGCGAAGCCAGTGCAGGACTAGCCCTCCTGGTTGCTACAACCCGAACCCACGGAACAAACCGCCTACAGTCCCTCAACCTACTACAATGCTAAAAATCCTCATTCCAACAATTATGCTACTCCCCACAATCTGACTTTCTTCCCCCAAATGACTTTGAACCACCACAACCCTCCAAAGTCTAATCATCGCTCTATCCAGCCTAACTTGAATCAATTGACCCTCAGAAGCAGGTTGAACATCCTCCAATATGTGCATAGCCGCAGATCCCCTGTCAACCCCATTCTTGGTACTCACCTGCTGGCTACTACCTCTAATAATTCTCGCCAGCCAGAATCACATTAAGACTGAGCCCCTCTACCGACAACAAAGCTATCTCACTCTGTTGACTTCCTTGCAAACCTTTTTAATTATAGCATTTGGAACCACCGAAATCATTATATTCTATATTGCGTTCGAAGCAACCCTAATCCCAACTCTTATTATTATCACGCGCTGGGGGAACCAAACAAAACGACTAGATGCAGGAACATATTTTCTATTCTACACCCTTGCAGGATCCCTCCCCCTGCTAGTAGCCCTCCTTCTACTGCATCAAAGCACAACCTCTCTCTCCATGCTGATTATTCAATACTACCAACCAGTATCCCATACCTCCTGAGGGGATAAAATTTGATGAATTGGCTGTATGGCTGCCTTTTTAGTAAAGATGCCCCTATACGGCATCCACCTCTGACTACCAAAAGCCCACGTTGAAGCCCCTGTCGCCGGGTCTATAGTACTAGCCGCAATCCTACTAAAACTCGGAGGCTACGGAATAATACGAATAATAGTAATCATAGGCCCCCCACCCAAAGACGTAATCTACCCTATCATTGCACTGGCTCTATGGGGCATTATCATGACAGGCTCTATCTGCTTAAAACAAACTGACTTGAAGTCACTAATCGCCTACTCATCTGTAGGTCACATGGGCCTTGTTGTGGGGGGAATCCTAATTCAGACCCCATGAGGCTTTACCGGAGCTCTTGTATTAATAATCGCCCACGGACTAACCTCCTCTGCTCTATTTTGTCTAGCAAACACTACTTACGAACGCACCCATAGCCGAACAATAATCCTAGCTCGAGGCCTGCAAACTATCTTCCCTCTAGCAACTACTTGATGATTTTTCTCCAACCTAGCAAACCTAGCACTACCCCCCCTACCAAACCTACTAGGGGAGCTCACTATCATCACCGCCCTATTTAACTGATCCCCATGAACCCTAATTTTAACTGGAGCGGGCACCTTAATTACTGCAACCTACTCACTCTACTTATTTCTAATAACCCAACGAGGTCCTCTCCCCCTGCAGATTATTAATATAAAACCATTTCATACACGAGAACACCTACTAATAGCCCTACACCTGCTTCCAATTACCCTTCTCACCATAAAACCCGAGATTATCTCAGGCTGATGGTACTGTAGATATAGTTTAATTAAAAACATTAGACTGTGATTCTAAAAATAGGGGTTAGACCCCCCTTATCCACCGAAAGAGGCCCCGAGCAATAGGGACTGCTAATCCCTGCCACCATGGTTAAACCCCATGGCTCATTCAAAGCTCCTGAAGGATAATAGCTCATCCATTGGTCTTAGGAACCAAAAACTCTTGGTGCAACTCCAAGCAGGAGCTATGGCAAATATGATAACCACTGCTCTTCTACTTACCCTTACAACACTAGCACTACCCCTACTGCCACTAAACCTCAGCCCCTTAAACCAAAAATGCACCACAAAACACATTAAAGTCGCCGTAAGCACTGCATTCTTCATCAGCACTATCCCTCTCATTATTTTCCTAGACCAAGGAACAGAAAGCATTATCACTACATGAAACTGAATAAATATCATGAACTTTAATATCAATATTAGTTTCAAATTCGACCACTACTCACTAATCTTTACCCCTGTTGCCCTATATATCACATGGTCCATTTTAAAATTCGCATCATGATACATGCACTCCGACCCCAACCTAAGCCGATTTTTTAAATACCTATTACTCTTTCTAATAGCCATGGTTATTTTAGTTACCGCCAACAACCTGTTTCAATTATTTATCGGCTGAGAGGGCGTGGGCATCATATCTTTTTTATTAATCGGATGATGACACGGCCGGGCCGACGCTAATACAGCAGCCCTCCAAGCAATCATTTATAATCGAGTAGGAGACATCGGTTTAATCCTAGCTATTGTTTGAATTGCAATAAACCTTAACTCATGAGAAATCCCGCAAATCCTTATATTATCCAAAAACTACGACATAACCCTCCCACTAATAGGACTAATCCTAGCTGCCACAGGAAAATCCGCCCAATTCGGACTACACCCGTGACTACCTTCTGCAATAGAAGGCCCAACTCCAGTCTCTGCTCTACTACACTCAAGCACAATAGTCGTCGCGGGTATTTTTCTATTAATCCGCTTACACCCGTTAATAGAGAACAACCAACTAGCCCTCACCATCTGCTTGTGCCTAGGTGCTCTAACAACACTATTTACTGCAACCTGTGCCCTTACCCAAAATGATATCAAAAAAATCGTAGCATTCTCAACATCAAGCCAACTTGGACTTATAATGGTCACCATCGGCCTCAACCAACCCCAATTAGCCTTCTTACACATTTGCACCCACGCTTTCTTTAAAGCAATACTATTCTTATGCTCCGGCTCAATCATTCACAGCCTCAATAATGAACAAGACATCCGAAAGATGGGGGGACTACACAAACTAATGCCATTCACCTCATCTTGCCTTATTATTGGCAGCCTTGCTCTAACTGGCATACCTTTTATAGCAGGATTCTTTTCAAAAGATGCAATCATCGAAGCCCTTAATACATCTTACCTGAACGCCTGGGCCCTAATTCTAACACTCATTGCCACCTCATTCACCGCAGTCTACAGCTTCCGAATTGTCTTCTTTGTGATCATGGGATCCCCCCGATTCCCAGCTCTACCCCCTATCAACGAAAACAACCCCGAAGTAATCACATCCATTGAGCGCCTGGCCTGAGGAAGCATCATCATGGGTCTAGTCATCTCTTTAAACCTCCTACCACCAAAAACCCCCATTATGACAATACCCCTGCCCATAAAAATAACAGCTCTGATCGTTACAATTTTAAGCCTAATCACTGCCCTAGCACTAGCCACATCCGCCTCAAAACAAACCAAAATGACCCCACATCTGCCCTCACACGGCTTCTCCAGCATGCTGGGATTCTTCCCTCAAACTACCCACCGCCTAGTTCCTAAGCTTACCCTCTCCTTTGGGAAACAAACCACAAAGCTCGACCAACAATGAATAGAGATCGTCCCCAAAGGAATTCATCCTCTCTACCACACCCTATCGCCAACATTCAGCAACACCAACATCATCAAAATTTACCTGACCTTTTACCTAATCTCCACAACCCTAGTTATCATACTACTCTGTGCGACTTAAACTGCCCGAAGTGCCCCACGACCTAAGCCACGGGTTAACTCCAACACCACAAAAAGACACAACAATAAAGCCCATGCACATACCACCAACATCCAGCCACCCCCAGAATACACTAAAGAAATCCCCCCAACATCCCCACGAACTATAAAAAACTCTTTAAACTCATCAACAATTAAATACACCCCGCACTCATCCCAAAATCACCACACCACAAACCAAACCCCTAATGAGTACATTAATACACGAATCATATCCCCTCCCCCCCACGCCTC
>JAOTRL010000036.1:0-13687 GCA_028570925.1 Pseudolaguvia shawi
CGAATGTGTGTGCGTTTGTGTGTGTGTGTGTGTGTTGTGATGGCATTTGGTGTTTGTGATGACGTCGTCTGTTCCGTCACTATGATCTTTAAAAAGAGCTCACTAGAATCAGTTGGTTGTGCAGCTGTCAGAGTTTGACTTCATTTTCAAAAGAAGACTTTTTCTCCTTGAGAGTTTTGAAGACGAGATGGATGTCTATCATAATGGTAAGTCTGCTTTATTATTTAAATTATTTAGCTAGTATTATTAGTACTTATTAAAGATATTTATTTTATTTTAAGTGTTTCACGGTTGATGTACTACTGTACTTAAACAGGCTCTTTAACGACCAGGTGCCGTCTGCCACGCAGATCTTACGGAAATTGTTGAAGACCTAAAGTTCCTGAATCAAACATGTGGTAGGTTGTACGCATATTTGATTATATTCACATCAAGTCTACATATATTGTGTAATGAGTGTGTAGTATAACCATATAAATGTGTATTAACAATCTTTACAGCTATACCAAAACCGTGTATTAACACACCAGTGGTTGCGACCATACCAGAGGCTACAAACAACCATACGATCAGTAAGTATTTTTGTAATTCAGCATTATACATATGTTTGATTAGTCGCAATTTAAAAACACCATTATATGTATCTCCAGATAGCATAATAAATATTGTAAATGAAGTTGGATCTTCTGGATGGGATGGCGGTAAGAAGAAAAAGAAATCCGGTGGTGTCGAGCCTGCAGTGAAAAGATTTAAGCGCAAGACGTCTTCAACCACCCAAGCGCAAGTTCTGGTTGACGGGCCCGTAAAAGACGGTCTCAAACCTGCGCCAAAGAAACAACGAAAACAAGCGGTTGGAATATCAGCGGGTGTGTATACTCGTGTGTGTGTGTGTGTGTGTGTGTGTGTGTGTGTGTGCGTGTTAAACTATTCTATTAATTAGCAAACAGTAACTTTATCTTTGTACCTTTTACAGAGTCAACTACCCCAGCCGTCGTACCTGACATAGATGATGTTGCAGGGTGGAGTGACGGCCTGATAGAATCGTGGGACGCATGTGTTTTTACAACTAATACTAAGGAAACACAACCGGATGTGCGTGCCGTTGAACGTATAACGTCTGCGGTAGACAGCGACTCTGAAGCGTTGCCTTCAAATCAGGAGGCCTACAGACAGGAATCACAACCTGTTGTGGATAATCGACACATCATCAACCTGATACAGGACGGATTCAAGGATATTGAGGAACGTTTTAACAATATCGAGACACGCTTGGATTCTTTGGAGAACAAGTTGGAGGAACATTACCGCTCTTCATCGACAGGGCAACTACACCACGGCATTGGGATTAAGGAAGTCATAGCAAATCAGCGTTTACAGCGAGGAATGATCCAGCAAATTACCCGAGATCAAGGTCTCACCACGGAGTTGCTAAAACAGATTGTTTTTATGTTTAAAAAGAAACACGGGTGAGTTGAAAAATCTTAAAATATTTACAAGGGGTATACATTGTGATGCTCAGTGTGCTGTGTTAGTTTATCTACTAATAGGTTTTTGTTTTTTATTTCTTAATTATTTCATTGTGTTTTTAAGTGTGAATAATAAAAATGGCTAAACGTCGGCAGTCAGATGATTGTAATGAGGGTCCATCACCTAAGTTTATGCGATTTGATGACAGTCCATCCTACCCCCTTGAACAACTCAGTACAACAGAATCGTTACGCGATTTAATTAATACAATGGTAGAAATGAATAGATCTAGATCTACAACAGACACATTGCTAGAATTATTAAACACAGTGAGATCGATGTCTGATGTACAAACGGAATCAGATGTTGCTTTTGAACAATTTGACGATATCATACAAACTGGAGAAGTGTTAGAACTTTCTCCAGAACCAAATTCTTATTTTGATTCACCTGCGACTCCCCTGCAGACAGGTGGTGCTTCACATAACCAGCCTCAGTCCACACTAAATCAATCCGAGTCTAACATGGACCTCACGTGTGATAAAATAGAATCTCTAGTAAGAGATGGTGGTGATGTTGGCGGTTACACAGTAGTCCCGAGAAGTCGTTTCAATGGTTTGGAAATTCACAGACTTATAAATATGAGGCAGATATGCTCTACAGATTTAGCGAGCTACACAACATTTATACATGACAAGTTTTCTGAAATAGTGTCCTTATCCGGATTATTAGGTGGGGACGGTAGCATAATCAACATAACCTTGACGGGTCCGAGCTTGACATCCGATGTTAACATGCTTTTATCGGCTAACGACGATCATGGTCTAGAACGTCTTATAAATCAGTTTGAAAAAATAATGCAAAGCAACAATGATGTACAGTTTGATGAGAGATTGTGTTTAAGGGTGTCTATAGCGAGAAGTAGAAATGGTGGTGCTTACCGAAAGTTACGTGATCTTACACATAATGAAGTGATTAGTAAAAACAGACTTAATCTGTTTTGTCCTGTAAACATATCAAATAATCTATGCTTCACAATCTGCCTGGCGCACTTTCTAAACCCCCAGAGTCCACACACAGAGCTGACATCCGTGGCATCATCGTTGCAGAAGTCGGCAGGGTTTAGCGATCAGTACAAGATAGCATTTAATGATATCGGGTTGTTTGAACGCATGCTGAATGTTAAAATAGTAGTCTTCTATAGGTCAAATACAGGGGTGTTGGAGGTGTATACAAACACAGACAAACCACATCCTAAAACCATTTTTTTGTACTTGCATGATGGCCATTATTTTATGATTAAAAACCTCACAGCATTTGTCGGCACACCACATGTTTGTGAGTATTGCTACAAAGGGTTCACCTGTAAGCTAGATCACAGGTGTCGGCACGTTTGCGATGTATGCAATGCACCCGAATGCCATAAACAACCCAAAAAATCCAAACATTGCAGTGACTGTCTGAGGTATTGTAAGTCAGACTATTGTTTTGAGATGCATAAAAAACCATCTCCAGGTCTGCAATACGCACAGTGCGATGTCACTAAATATTGTCCAAAATGCAACAGACGTTACCACGTCAGTGGGTCCAATCCCAAGCCACATAGATGTCTCGCCGATCGATGTGTTCACTGTTGTGAGACCCTGGTGCCTGGCGGGGAACATAAGTGTTTTATTCAACCGATTAAGATGGAGAAGTCAAACAAACGCTACATTTTCTATGATTTCGAGACGCGTTATGAGAATGGTAGACATGTCGCTAATTTTGTGTGTGCTATCACATTTGACGGTAAAGAATTTACTGCTGAGGGGCCGGATTGTGTTGACCGTCTCGTTAAGAAGTTCAGACGCCGTCGTTATCGTAGATATACGTGGATTGCACATAATGCATCCGGTTTTGATAATTTCATTCTTTTGGAATACTACACCAAGAAGGGTATTGCGCCAAAAATTATAATGCAAGGCTGTCGTCTAATCTGGATGTATGATGTCGCTTTCAAACAGAGATTCATCGACAGCTATTCATTCATACCCATGCGGCTTGCAAAAACACCTTCTGCGTTTAATCTGACTAATGCTGAGAAAGGTTATTTCCCACACCATTTTAACCGTGCTGAAAATGACGCTTATGTAGGTCCATACCCAGACAAGAAATTTTATGGGTACTCGACAATGTCCGACAAAGAGAGGTCTGCGTTTGACACTTGGTACAGTACCGTGTCCGACAAACTGTTTGATTTTAAAAAAGAATTGGCAATTTATGGCAGAAATGATGTTGTGTTACTGAGGGATGTTTGTATGAAGTACAGAGAAGAATTCATCTCATGTACCGAGCTTGATCCTTTTAATTATACGACGCTGGCTGCGACATGTATGGGTGTGTATAAAACCCACTACATACCAAAAGATACAGTAGCGCTGACACGTAACAGTGCGTATGTCAACCAACACAAGACATACTCAAACGTTTCAATCGAATGGCTTGAATATGTACAAAAATCACGATCCATTGATGTCCAACACGCCCTAAACCATGGTGAGGTGTCGTTTGGGAAATACTATGTCGACGGTTTCTATAACGATGGCATAGTGAAAAAAGCTTTTGAATTTCTTGGTTGTTTTTACCACGGGTGCGATCGTTGTTATAATGCCAGCGATTTAAATCCACTATCAAAAGTCCCTTATGGTATTCTCAGAAGACAAGTAGATGACAAGATTGAAATTTTGGAGCGTGCGTATGGTCTGAAGGTAGAGACAATGTGGGAGTGTGATTGGTCTTATGCTAAACAGAACGACGATGATGTGTCGGCGTTCATGTGCACATACAGACAGCCAGAAAGGTTAAAACCGCGGGACGCACTATTCGGGGGTCGCACTAATGCTCTCAAACTGTACCACAAAGTTGCTGAGGGGGAGAAAATCAGGTATATAGACTTCACCTCGCTTTACCCTTACTGTCAGTCTCGAAAAACTTACCCAATTGGTCATCCTGAAATAATCTACAAAGATTTTCAAAACCTTGAAGATTATTACGGGCTTGTCAAGGCCACTGTGTTACCACCACGAAAGCTGTATCACCCTGTGTTACCATATAGATGCGGTGGAAAATTAATGTTTCCGCTCTGTAGGACATGTGCCGAACAACAGAACCAGACACATCAGTGTACGCACACTGATGAGGAGAGGTCCATTCATGGATGTTGGGTTAGCATTGAATTGCTAAAGGCTGTTGAGAAGGGCTATGTTGTGACAAAGATTGATGAAGTGTGGCATTTTCCCCAACGGTCTGATACGCTGTTTTGTGATTATGTGAAAACATTTTTACAGTTTAAGCAGGAGAGTTCAGGATTCCCCGAAGGCATTATAACTGACGCCGACAAAGAATCTTATGTTAAAGATTACTTTGAGAAAGAGGGGGTTAAACTTAACCAGGACAAGATCGAGCACAACCCGGCCCGTAGGTCTATAAATAAATTAATTCTAAATTCGCTTTGGGGTCGGTTCTCTCTTCGTGAGCAATTACCAACAACCGAAATACTGACAGATCCTGAACAATTTGCACGACACATTTTTGGCACTGAGTATGACATCAAACATTTTTCATTTGTGTCAGACACTGTGGCGATCGTCCAGTGGGCTTACGCTGATGGGAAAGGTGTTCAGACTCGCGACATCAATGTGTTTCTCGGTGCTTTTACAACGGCTCATGCCCGTTTAGAGCTTTACAACCTTATGGACAGATTGGGTGATAGGGTTCTCTATTGTGACACCGATAGCGTGATATTTACATCTAAAGATGGTGAATACGAACCGCCTCTCGGCACCTATCTTGGTGAGCTTACTGATGAGATTGGTGATGGTGATCATATAGTAGAGTTTTGTTCCAGCGGTCCAAAGAGTTACGGTTATCGTACTGCTAAGGGCAAGGTGTGTATGAAAGCCAAAGGCATCACACTGAATTCTGTAAATTCCGAGGTCATTAGGTTAGACACGTTGATCGATCTTGTTGACCGATATGTAAAAGGGGGAGATGACGGTCATTATATTCACGCATATGCCGACAGTATTGTAAGGAACAAAAAGCAACTCACGCTGCACAACAAGTCAGTTGTAAAAAAATTCAAAGTGGTGTACAACAAACGTGTGTTGCTGCCTGACTATACAACAATACCATATGGCTACTGACAATGTTTTTGGTCACCGTGGGGTGCGAGACTCTGAGGGTTTTGATTTCAGATTACAACACCCGTTTTCATGTGTTCTAGCGGGTCCTTCTAACTCAGGGAAAACTTATTTTGTAAAGATGTTACTAAAAAATGTTAAAAGTTTGATTTCTAAAAATATTGAAAATGTTGTGTATGTTTATGACTGTTGGCAACCTCTGTATGATGATCTGTTAAAACTGTGTGACATTAAATTTATTGAAGGAATTCCACAGACCCTGAATGATGTACGTTTATTCCCCACGAACAAAACAAATTTGTTGATTTTGGACGATGTTATGAAAGATGCTAGCAACAATTCTGAAGTTGAACGCGTATTTACACAATATGTACACCACAACAATTTGAGTGCTGTTTATATTGTACAAAACTTGTTTTTTCAAGGAAAATCCAGCAGGACCATCAGTTTGAACACAAATTACCTGGTCTTGTTTAAAAACCCCAGAGACAACACACAGATTAATGTTCTAGGTCGACAAATGTACCCCAGGAACACAAAATATTTTATGGAATGTTATGAAGATGCAACCAGCGTCCCATACGGATACCTTTTTATCGACTATAAAGCAAAAACCCCTGAACAATATCGCCTCAGAACAGATCTACTCTCACAGCACCCCGTTGTCTACCTACAGAGAAGGAAGCAGTAACGTTATTGGTGGTTTGAAAATGTCTACAAGGCTATTAAAAAACCTGTCTCTTTTAAAGTTGTTATTAAAAACAACACCCAAACAAAGACGTGTTATTTTACAGGCGGCTACAGACGAGTTGATAGCGACGTTATGCGAGTTAGCTCTTAATGTCCTTCATGGTAATATTCCTCTCACACCACAACAGTATAAAAAGTTGAAGAGGAGGAAAAGTGAAATCAGAACTGCAGCGGATAAGAAGGTCGGGGTTAGAAGAAAAAGACAGTTAATCACCCAACGAGGTGGATTTCTATTACCTCTTTTAAGCGTGGCAGTACCATTTATAACCAGTTTGATAACTTCTAAATAACTTTGTGGGATATGGAGTATGCCGAAAAGATGTTTTTAGTACCGCAACATCAGTTGGATAAGTTAAAATCTCCTAACACCCGCGAATCTATGCAACATGTCGTGGAGAATGACTTGGATGCGACCATGAGAAATATCTTGCACAGATCTGATCTGGATGATTATGAGAAGGTTAAGATGTATACGGCTGTTTTGCAACGTTTTTTAACGCTCACAAGACAAGGGGATAAGGAAACCAACATGTTAACATTAAGCCTACCACAAACTGAGTTTGTTGAAAAAGAAGAATCGTCCAGGACAGACAGTGTGAAGGATCAGGACGTCATGGACAATGTTGTAGATGACATATTAAAGAATGTCCCCAAGAGGAGTGTAAAAAATGTAGGCTACATTTTAGATAAAATGTCAAAAACTAAAGATGTTACGTCTTGGACTGAGTCAGGAGAGTTTGTGTTTAGAGGGAAAACAATCCCGGGGTCACACGTGTTTGATTTAGTTAAAAGTGTCACAGATCCACAAAAGATTACGGATGAGCGAAGACCAGTGGGTTGGGGTGATTTTCTAGAGGCTTTTGCTGTTTTAAACATACCTCATTCAGTGGTACCTAATCAGTACGTAAGAAGTGCAATTAACTATTACAAAAGCAAATCAACACCTGTTTCAACAACAACGCATAAAAAGAGGAAAAAACAGAAAGTATCTTCAATAACATCATCAAAAAAATCTAATAATACTGCAAGTCCGGTATTCAAATCACCTGTTCATCAACCGAGTCGTTGGCTAAGTTTTTAATCTGTGTTTTTATGTATTATGTATAGTCTTATTTTTAAATGTTTATAATATCATGTATGTCGATGTGTATAATAAAGAGTTGTGAGAAGAAGAATTTTAGCGTTCAAGTCTTTTTTTTATTGAAAAATGTTAAGCATCAGGTATAAACATTTCACCCGTTTGCACGCACTGAACACACTTAAAGGTATTTTCGTTATTATTACATCGTGATTGTTTCAGTTTTTTCACAAAAGCTGACACTTTTTTGTCATTTTTAACAAAGTCACCGCTATACAGCTTCAACACAGAATCATAATGGTAACCCTTAGCCATGTGATAGAGAAAGAAAATGCAATGTTGACCACAAGTGTCTGAAGTAAAATCTTGGACTTGTGTTGTTGAATAAAGTACCACCCTAGAATTGAGGTTTAAAAACTTGTTGATTACAGGTGGAAAACGATGATGATCTGGTTCATTACCAAAGCTGTCAAAAAAACATCCCGCGCCATCTTCGCTTATGTAGATGGCTAGCCAGTGTTCTCCCGGGAGTCCCGAATGATGAGTGTTAATTATAACCATCGATGGTAGTTTTCTTAAAGGGGTTTTTGGTAGGTAGTCGCACGGCAGCACACCGAGAAAATGGATATTGCATGAAATCTTATCCATGGCTGAAGAAAGCTCGACAGTGTTCATTTTTTCTTGCGTTAATAGTAATCAACCAGAACCTGTCGACGATTTGATACTTCAACGATGCTGTCGAAGATAGCATAAACAATTAAATTTATTGTCCGAGGCAGCGGTTGTCTAAAACGAGCTTCTAGTCTAATATTTCCAGACTTGACGAGGGATACGTGTTGTCCGCACTCTTCGTCCGGTGTTAAATTGAATGCGTAGAGTGTATATCCGTCCAGGTATTCTGTCCTGTCGATAGATAGAGGCTGGTTTTTAAGATGTTTCCCAGAAGCCTGGACTAGTTGATAAAACTCCCTCACTGCAGAACCTCTTCCGTATTCAGGCTGAAAAGGCTTCATGGGTTGCTGTTGCCCATCCACATAAATAGCCAGAAATTCTAGATCGTAGTGTTTAAATGCAAATGGATTTTTGGTAAATGAGCCTACAAACGCGTCGTTGTCAACCATTGCTAGAACCACAGATTTAGGTAGAGTTCCCAAGAATAAGTTTTCTTGGTTACAGACCCGTGAACCTGCAGGTATTGAAAAGTTTTTCAGACACACTCGATCAATAGGATATTTGGCTGTAGTTGAGAGTAGCGCTTGGGCGTGACCCAGTCTCACAGCAGGTGACACAGAAACTTTTTTCACAAACAGCGAAGCTGAGAGTATGTTTAGTTTATAGGCTGCAGCGCCGGTCTTCATCAGACAGAACTCGTCTTTAGCTCTCGTCATACGGATTTTAACGTCCATCCCATTAAGCAACAGTTTTTCTTGAAAGAAAATATCGCTGTGAACAGGTGCGATCAGCTCAACCACGTTACTGGCGTTGGTAAAGGTTGCTCTCTTTGCCAGACCACGATTTCCTCCAGCAGGGTCCGCCACATCCATAGACCCAACCGTGTCTTTGTAAAAGAGACCCGCTGAGAAAACTGTTTCGAGGGTGTCTTTACCATAATTGGTAAGACATTCTATTATGCACCGATATGGATATGTGCTAGAACTCTGTGATATTAGACGGTCCCCCAGTGATACGTCCACTTGTGAAAATATTGTAGCACCTGGGTAGTTGATAAGGCCTACGGTGGCACCGTCTGCAATATCCGACCCATCAGCATTAGTGATTTTAAGACGTAAAAACAACAGAGTGTTGTTTAGGTCCAGATAATCTTCGCCATTTCCTGCAATAAAAAACTCTAGAGGCGATGTGTCCGATATAGCTGATAATGGCGGCACTTCTATATAAGTGTTTCTTTCAATGGATGTTTGAGTCAGCGGCACTGTGAATAGGTCCAGTTCGCTTTTTAAGCACTCTTCTGACATGTTGTGTAGTAAAGCCATTATCTAAAATATTGTTTTAAGAGAACTTTTCAATCTTTTTGCAGCGGTACGTTTTGCAGGCCCCTCACGCTTGCGTTTAGCAACTGTTGTTTTCTTAGGAGTTCGTTTGGTTTTCTTCTGAGTTTGGCCACTCCTCCGGCGTACCCCCGGCGGTTTAGTTGATCTTTTGCGCGCCATCACCATTAATCCAGAGCCGTCTTGTGTATTGTCGTTGTTAAAAGGTCGTGATAATGTATTGGTGACAACATCCGTTAGAATGTTTTTTGCTGCTGTTTTAATATGCGGCTTGGCTATGTTAAATCCGCGTCTTAGCAAAGGAATGGCCATTCTAAAGAGGCCTCTAAAAACGCCGCCTAAACCGGCGCCATACATTACACCGCCACCGGCATATCCGGGGAGTCCATTCCCGGCCTGGTTCTGGTAATATGCTATGTACCGCTGAGTGTCCACGTTGTGTGTGTTGAAATATACCATTTTCGCCTGTTTTATCACAAAAAGCACTGCTTCACAGGTCTAAAGTGTAGTTTAGCGGTGACCTTCCCGTAACTAAACCGTACGTCTTGGTTTTGATCGTCTTTTACTTGTATGCTTATCTCGCTGATGGTGGATTTATTAACCGACACGTAATGTGGCCTGTCGTAACGTACACTGACAATTTTGTTATGGTCCCCGTCTATATGTACACAGCGTAATAATGGTACATGATGATCGCCGACTGACTGATATTCTATAATATCCGTGTAAATATACATTGTATAAAAACCACCATTTATGTCCGCTTGATGGGGCGCGTATGTTGCATCCGCGTACCCCACGCCGTATTCATCATTACTTTGCTCGCTAGTTTTTATAGGTACTCCTGGATTTAATCCTAAAATAATAGCTAACTTCCCGTAAAATATCAGCGACGTCTTCGGAGCCCCTTTGAGAAACACTTTATTTTTGATATGGTCGTAACCAAATCTCACACCAGTTGGCAGGTTTGCATTGATCTCCCTGATCAGAAAGACGATGTCATCATAATAACCGGGCTTTAACTTGCGTTGTACTTTTGGTATCTTCTGACCATTGTAGGTGCATATCTTACCCCCTATCTCTTCAGCTGTTTGTTCAACATTTTTTATTCGTATACTCTCTGTAGCGAGCTCACCACAGTTGAGTATATAGATGGCTTCTTCCTCATTAAACGTATACCACGTCGTAGGATATTCAAACTCTACCAAGCCGACTTCCCATTCTCCTTTCAAGTTTATAGTTCTCGCCAACATGGTTGTATAACTAGATATGCGGTTTTCTGGAAAAGCCGATAGTGATGCGTTGCATGGTAGCGTGACATAAAATCCCTCCTCACCCATGGTTGGTTTTTTACGCAAATGTGCGCAACACGCGTACGGCTATCATTTTAACGGATTCTCCACGTCGACCAAATCTTTCTGGTCCACCCACGATGCAAATTTTTCAGGCCATCCGAGCCACTGTACCAATAATAAAGTTTTTCGCCCCTGCTTTTTCTTGTCTAAAATTTTTTCCACTTTAAATGTCTTGTTTTTGTTCACAAATATTTTCTGCAACTCTTCCTCATAAAAAACACCGTCGATAACATCGCCATCATAATCGCTCAATCTGTAGACAGGTGGCTGACGTGGGATACACGCTGTTATAGTGAAAAACTCTTGTGTGTAGTTCTCCTCATAACCTTTTGCAAATGGACCTCTTACTTTAGAAATTCTTACAACGTCACCAACTTTAAATCTAAAGTCTGGCCTTGCTGTGTGAACGCCGCTAGGCCCATATAGATTATGAAACACCGCAGACTCGTTTTCTCTGCACACATCAACCGGTCTCATTTTTATACTCCTGTGGTAGCTGACATTATATCCTTGTGTAATGTCTTGAAGTATGTCTATGTAGCGTTTAGAGTTTGTAGCCGTTAAATATCTCCACATTCTTCCTTTCAGGGTTCTATTAAATCTCTCAACGACACAGGCTTTTAATTCTGTAGCGGGGGCAAAATGTACAATGTTGTACTTCTTTGTTATTTTTTGAAAATGCTTGTTGAAAAACTCCTTCCCTTTATCTGTCTGTAATTTTTGTGGCACACGTCCCTCTTGCAGTATAGAGTCAAAAGCTTTAGCTACTTCGACACCGCTCTTGTTTTTTAATGCACGTGTCCATGCAAATTTGCTGAAAACATCTACGCATGTTAACAGGAAAGGTTTGTCGTCATTTTCTTTAGCATATGCAGACATATCGACCAGATCAGCCTGGAACTGATTATCTATGCCGTAGGTAAAAACACGATTCCTTTTGTACTTTAGTGGCGCAGTTCTGTGGAGTGTGTATGCATCTTCCCCTGCAAGCCATTCTGAAACATGTTTATCAGTTAAGCGAATACCCGTTTCTTTTAAAATAGCCTCTTTTAAACGCTTTTTACCACCTAAAGCACCTGGATTAGAAGGTGTATAATATGTTTTAGTCATCTGAGCAGACATTTCTTCAGACATAATGACGGCTTCAGAGTCAACAAAGAATAAATCATATTGTTGAACAATGAGGGTTTTTATTGTTTTCAAACAGAAAAAAAGAGAACCATACATGCAGATAACATCACACATTGTCAATGTATTGTAGAAACTTAATACACATTACAATGTTTTTTTCAAGGAAGTAATCAGTTGTTGTTTCCACGACATCACAGACATCGACCCTCACATTTCTTGACATCATGTCTACACACAGATCTGTTACATAAGCACACACACACAAGATATCTACAATTCTAATACTCTTGTGTTCAAACATTAGAGTTAGTATTTTTATAACAGTTACAGAAATCGGCTCGTCAGCATTAATACGTGTTTGTAATATATCAGACCATTCACTCGACGTCGCTCTTACAACATCCATCTGTTTCTTGAGGTTTGTGGAACGTTTGGTATCGACGCCGCACCCATTTACTGTTAGGGACACCCCGGTATTGTCATCGATGATCTTGTACAGCAAGTTGGTCATTTCACATCTAACACGTTGTTTAAGAAGATGTTTCGTCAGAATATCAACACAGCATGTGTTCCCCATGGTGATGTTATGCCGGTCCTGGTTGTACAATGCCCTCCCAGCAGTCCACTGCGTCATAGACAATCTGCTGAGTGGATGCATCCAAAACTTTTTCTCTAACCTCACCAAGCTTCGACACAATGTAGGCCTCGTCACGAAGCTCGCATAAAATACCATCCACAGAACCCTGGATCCTCTGAGGGTTGATCCTTAAACCACAACGACTCAGGGTTCGAGCGATGATGTGCTTAAGTTCAGGCTTAATCAGCTTGCTTGAGAGCTCCTCAAAGTATCTGTCAAAGAAATATGGGTCGGGTTCAAACAGACATGAATGTTTGATTTGGCTAGGATGTGCGACTTCACAACCAAGACAGAGTTCTTTTTGCTTTTTGTTGATAAGTCCCTCTAGTATGATCACGATGGTTGCTTTTATGATTTTGAAAGCGTCAGAACGGATGCAGCTATCTATGCCGTCAACCTCCACATATGCTGCAGCACCAGTGCTACCGTAAGGCGTCGTAAGGAAGGTCAGATTGTGATACCCCAGGTCCATGCAGAATTTATCCAGCCAGGCATTGTTGTTTTGTGTTTGTGGGTGGGGCTCCAGAGCTGTAGCGTTGTCATCAGGCATGGCGGGTGGATTCGCAGAGTTGGAGCTGTAGACAGACATGTCTTTGAAAAACTGTAGAGCGCGTCTAGTGAATGCCGATGTCCTACAGGCTTTTTAACGACTGTATCAGAGGGGTGGAGTTATATGGCCATTTGTGGGGACATCGCAGTCAGGGAAAAATAAGCTAATTTTCACAGAGTCTTGCATACGTCTAGCCGTACGACCATCAGACGTTGTGATATCACGCACCACAAAATCCACATCTTCATGGAAGTGATTTGGCATGCCGATGCGTCGTTTCCTACTCGGTGCATAAGTCAGCTTCACATCCAATTCAGCAGAGTTTTCAGGAGTTTTTGGAACAGTAGCAGTAGCCATCGTCACGGTAGAAATGCAGAATTTCTTGTGTTCATGCTTCATTGTTTTCTAAGACCTATTTAAATACCGCCTCAGGATGTGGACACCATCTTAGGCACCGGAAACCAATAACATCATAAACACCAAATGCCATCACAACACACACACACACACACAAACGCACACACATTCG
>JAOTRL010027483.1:0-10557 GCA_028570925.1 Pseudolaguvia shawi
TTCAACTCCATCCCTATAGTAAATCTGATTTGGGTACTCCTTTCCACAGGTCTTCGGATCTCATTGGAGTCCCCAGCAACACACCAACATGGGTCAAATTGAGTCTTACAAGCTTGCAGTTCATCCCAGAGCTGAGAGCTCCCTTCTTATGCTGTAGGAAGTGGGTGCTTAAACACCTGATAACATCCATGTCTGCTGTGTGTCGCAGTCTTGCATTTTCAAACTGAATATTCCCCTATGTTCAGCAAGCTGCCAACCCATTTACTAGAATTCCAGAAAATTAGAATTCCTCCTGGAGCCCCCTCTGCACTGTGGAAGACAAATTCAACATCTGCAAAGCCTGGCACTGTGGGGACCATTGGAACCTCACACCACTGCCACTTTGTTTCTTGTAAACACAATCTCTATTTTTTTTGTCCAAACCATATCCTTAACAAAAATCTGCTTCTTTCTGTCATTCAACCCTCAGATGTTCCAAGACAAAAAAATCATGCTTGCACCTCTCTACTTTGAAGAGCAAGACCACTAGAAGATGTTGCCTGTGCCTGACTCTTTTGAAGAAGCCCCTAAAGCTCACAGCTACCCCTTGGCTTCTTTGAAGTCCTCTCCTTAGCCTCAGCCAAATCAGCCCATAACTTGCAGAACTATCCTGCAGTTTGCATCTGGAAACTGATAGTAACCCTCTCCAAAAGTTCCTTGTTTCCCCATTCTGAGGGAATACCAGTCTGCATACCTCCATTCCTCGCGGTGCAGAATGTTTCCTCCTCAAGTTGCTGAGAGGATTTGCCAGAGTTGATCAGCCCATCGGGAGGAGAGAGAAGCAGAAGTAGGGAAGCAGGGGGAATTAAGAAAATTTGGGAGGGACTACCTCGGGCATTCGAGTCTCTGGGCAAGGCGATGGAGGATCTTCAACATGCAAAGGAGGGCTAGCTAGCCTGGGTTTCCTCCTTCCACAACTGTAGACCCGCAGTCTCTTCCACCAAGCCGCCTTTAGTCCCTCCCGAAAGTCCTTTACCACTTGTGATGTTAGGGTTGAAAACACATTGCGCAAAGCCATGACCCCGGAAAGATCAAGCTGCCCCTGATTAGTTGATAGAGCTTCACCCACTTCCAGCTGCCCCGGAGGGGTAACATTGTCTTTCAGCACAGGCTCCGGCATGTCTTCGAATCCAACCTCTGTCAAACAGGTATCGGGTTGTTCGACCTGCAGAAACTGTGCCTCCATCTTCACAGAGACCCAGAAACGATGGCTACCCACCAAAGTTTAACCCATTTTGGAACAACTTCCTCTAGATCTAGTTCAACCTGCTCTCTAGCATACAGCAAATGTATCCATTTAGCAGTGTCCTCGTCAACCCCGACAAATGCCCCAAACGAGGACACGATTGAGGTGAAGAACTCGACATCCCACAGAGGTGGTGGTATTCTAACTAAAAGACACCAGACTATTTTTTATCTGCCTTGAGAGCACCATCGCTGAGTCCAGCCCAACACTTGAGCAAACCAGATGGAAGATGGAGCTCTTGAAGCGAGTCCAACCTATCAATAATGTCACCGGACGAGCAATGGATGAGCAGTTGGGACTTGACCAGCCTGTAGACCCTCCATTCCTCCACCTGTGACCATCTAGCAGACAAGGCCTCCTCAATGGCCAACTCTGAGGGAGTACCCTTTAGACACCGGCAAACCGGGCTACGTCGGAGGAAATCCACGTTCCTTTGGTATAGCCGAAACAACAGAACTTCTACTATTGGTCCTTTCTTCAAGACAGTCTCTGATTCTGAATCTTTCATCCTCTCAACCTCAACAACCGTCTCTCCTCCCAGAACACCTGACCTGCCCGGTGACACTTCCAATACACCACGACGTTGCAGCACGTCGCTGCACAATGCCTTTTGTCTAGACACTGGAAACACCTCTGCTCTCGCTGTAAGGTCTCCATAAATCTTTGGAAACCTCTCCTCGGCCCTCATATGCACCAACGAGTCCCCTCGTAACAAATATTCACCCGAGAGACTCCATCCCTCATTGACATGAGAGATGCCATCCCTCACCGTGGGGGTTTCGAGGCTGCGATCCTAATGTTGGATGCTATTACGAGGCCATTTTTGGGAATGTTGGTTATCACATGGATATCTCTTGCACAGAATCTACAAAGCAATGTTGTTTCTTAGAACATCACATAGAAGGCAACAGGAACCAATTTTAATCAAAGACATGTTCGTTTTCAATAAATGTAAGGTGTAAAGTAACTATACTCTTGTTTACTTGTAGAGTATGCTTGGCCGTTCCTATAAATAAAGGCCACCTAGCCAAACCTCATGCATGCATTATCAAGGCTTATAGACTTGGCCTTATGTCCCTAACCAAGGTGAACCAAAGCCAAAGAACTGCAGATAACAAGAGAACAAAAAATTGGAGGAAGAGTGGAAACTGTGACAAGAATACTCATCTATGATGTTGTATTATCCCCATCTATGACACCGTATTTGGCATTACCAAAGCTACTGCCACTGCAACAAAGCATCGGTAGATGGAGTAACAAACATTGGAGCAATAATAAGATACTCTGCTGCCATCTGCCACAGGGAGCTACAATTTTAATGGTCCAACCACTCTCTGCCATTCTTTTGCCCCTTTACCTTTTCTTTTCCTTGCCCCTTTTACCTTGTTTCTATAATTTTCTTCTCTTTTTTTGTCCTCTTCGTTGGGTTGGATTCACTAGAATCTACCATATTATCATTGACTAGCAATTTATCAAGAGTTAATGATCAGATAGTGTCACTAATTTCAAGCATATGTTAAGTGAAAAAAATAGCACCTAACTAGTCATGTAAATGTAGTTGTCCTTATCATTGGTTGTGTACTTTTAACTTACATAGCATATATGTGTATTAAATCAAGTCAATGTATATACTTAGGGACGAAACCAAATTACCAGCTAATAAGGAAAATGCCACCACATGTTCAATAAAAAGGCTAATGACTATTAGAGACATTCATTGAAGATGGAACGAAAAGAACAAAAGAGAAATTAGGATAATGTTCACAATCTACAAAAAAGTTTTTTAACAATCTATAAAAAAAGAGCATGCATCCATGCTTCCATGCTTTGCAGTGCATACCTCAACCCATTCTACACAATATTCACAATATGGTGAACGATAGATCTTCACGTGACCATCGATGGAACAAATAGCAAGCAAACATCTGCAGAAAGTTTCATTCATTTCGTGACTATGTAAGAGACATAAATCACTTTTGAAGCATTCTGTAAAGTGATTGACAACACACTGAAATGCAACATGATTAAATCTAAAGACATATGAAACTACGCTCGATCTAACAAATTGCAAGCCCATGAATGAAAAAAGCTCAATGAATGGGGAGGAAAGATCACAACACATGAATAAAATTTCAGACAAAAGTAGACATTTAGAAAAAGAAGGAAAAAGGTAGCATCAAATGACTTGCTCTGTCTTTCTCTCATTCCCTCTACCTCTCCTCATTGTGTAACTCACTTTTTCCGTCACAAAATAACTAATATTAAGATATCACTAGCTCTTGTGATATTATCCAGTGCACAGTTGCTTGAAATATGAACGCATCCGTGAGGACTTGGGTGTAAGCTCCAATTGATAGTAAAATGGGGGAAAATAGACTCAGATGGTTTGAACATATGCACTGTCGCCCTAACTCAGCGCCAATTAAAAGATGTGACCAAATCTTGGTAGATACTAGTAAAAGAGATCGTGGAAGGTCTAAAATAAAATGATGTGATGTTATTACAAATAACATTGGCTTCTTGGGTTTAAATACAAATATAGCACTTGATAGAATTCTTTGACGGGACAGTTGCTTCAAATAATTACCCATGACATTGCCTCACAAAATTCACATAATCACATGATAAGACATATTCATAAAGAATATAAAATGACAAGCCACATGGCACTAACGTAGCATGATCTAAACTTCCCTACATATACTATGCTTGATTAAAACAAAAATGCAGTATAATGATTTCCTTCAAATCAACATAGCCCGATCACATCCATCTCCAAGCCTAGATGGATTCCCTAAGGCCTTCTTTCAAAAGTGTTAAGATATCATCCAGGATGATCCACTCCAGGCTCCAGGTGAATTTCAAGAGGGCAAGGCCCATCTAAGGGGCATCAACAAAACCCTCCTAGTGCTCATCCCCAAGAAACAAGGAACTCAAAGCTTCTTGGATTATAGACCCATTACTTTGTTGAATGGAACTTACAAGATTATCACCAAGTTGTTGGCCAAGAGACTAGATAGTGTCATGGGTAGAGTGGTTAGTGGACGCCAAGAGGTCTTCATCAGGGGAAGGCATATACAAGAAAACTTCCTTCTAGCACATGAATGCTTATATGCAATGAAGTCCCAGAAGAAGAGAGGTGAGGTCCTAAAGCTGAATTTTGAGAAGGCATATGATCGCATCAGCTGAAAATGTTTGTTTGAGGTCTTGGATAAGATGGGTTTTGATAATAGATAAAGTGGTTGGATCCGAGAGTGTATCCCCTCGGCCTCCTTTGTTGCCCTTGTTAATGCCCCCCCCCCACTTCTTTTCACAGTGATAAAGGACTACGTCAAAACGGCCCCATGTCCCCCTTCCATTTTGTTCTGGTAGCACAGATTTTGAGCACGACGTGGATAAGGACAAAATCAATAGGTTTGATCAAAGGATTTCATCCAGGGGCCTGAGGGTGTGGACATTAGCCACCTACAGTATGCTAATGACAACATCCTATTCCTTGCAGAGGAGTCAGCTATTTGTAGCCAAATTGATCTTGGAGCTACTAGAATAAGTTAGTGGGCTGAAGATGAACTTTAATAAGAGCCACATTGTTCGGGTCAACATGGAGGAAAGACCCCCCGGAAAGCAGCATTCATTCTAGACTGCCAAATAGGAGAGTTTCTTTTCTCCTATCTGGGAATCCCGATGTCCCCAGGAGTTATACAAGGCCAGAGATTGACAGGGTGTGGTGTTCAGATATGAGTCCAAACTAGCATGGTGGAAAGCGTGGCTCCTATTATATGGGGGAAGGTTGGTGTTGGACAAATCAATGTTGGATAGTCTCCCTATTTATTTCTTGTCCATCTTCAAGATCCCCAAAACGATGGTCAAGAAATTGGAGTCTATTCAGACACGCTTCTTTTGGCACAGAGGTATAGACGCTCGTAAATGTTGACATGATATCTCATGGGACAGACAGAGTATGCAAGGAAAAGGACATGGAAGGTGTAGGTATCAAGAATATCAGAGATTTCAATCTCGCGCTTCTGTGTAAATGACTATGGAAGCTTAGTGCTAGTGAGAGTGGACTAAGGATGCAAGTTATCAAGTTGGAGTACTACAACAGAGTCAGGGACTAGGACTTGACCTCGTCATCTACTCATTGTATTTCACCCAGCTAGAGAGGCATACTTAAATACAGAGACAACATCAAGTTACGTGTGAGGGTCCGACTAGAAAGTGGTCGGATATGTCTATTCTGGAAGAATAGATGGTGGTGGGACTCCACTTTGGAGAAAAGGTTCCCATAGGTTTTTGCTATTTCAGCTGAGCTTCTAGCACCGGTGGCTCGAAATTTTGATGCACGACTCAGGAGGAATCTTAGATCGGAGGAGATGGACCAGCTAGAGGGACTTCTCCTATACCACTTGCCAGTGCCAAACAATGTTGATTCATGGTGGTGGAGATGGGAGGAAGGAGGATTTTCAGCACGGTCAGCTTACCTACCCATCTCAGATGGACTGCACCACCACTGGGCCCCACAGATTTGGTCTCCCAAGAACCCCCTCAAAGTGAAGGTGCTGATTTGGAGGTTGTCACATGGCCGGCTACCCACTCGTGATAGGCTTGGCCTCTTCCTTCAGGACACCCACTGTTTGCTGCCTATGCGGGAAGGAGGATGAAGACATTGATCACCTCTTCACAGGATGCACATTCTCTAGGAAGGTATGGGCCAAGATTGTCGCCAACATCCGTTGTAGATTGCAACCCCTAGCAAATGTGTAACAACTACTCGGAAACTAGCATAGGAGGTGGGCTCTTAAGGAAGATAAGCGGATCTGGTGGCTCATCCTCCATGCCACAATTTGGGCTCTTTGGGGGGAAACGAATAGTAGAATCTTTAAATGCAAGAATTGAGGACAGGCTTGTATCTTTCATTTGCGAAAGGGTGAGGGAATGGGCAAAAACTATATGTAACGTGTAGGCTCATAACTCCTCTCTTTTCATTTTGTTGGGGGGTTGTAAAGACTGCACTGCCTTAGTGTGGATTTTGTACAAGAATCCCTTGAGAGTGCATTGACTATACTTGTATATCCCTTTCTTTATACTTAATACAACTATGGTACCACAAAAAAATCCATCTTACTTCTGGTAGGTTTCATTCGTAAATAGTAATTACCAAATTTCATTTCTTAAAGTTTGTTGTATGATGGTTACATCTTTATGACCCCCAATTGTCTCCCACATTCGCAGGTGCAATGTAAAACAGAATAAAACTAGATAAGATCTCAACATTGGGTTGAAGGGGGGTCAAGGCAAGGAGGCCTTACTTTACCAACTTAGAAAAACCAGAATTATGTTGTGATAGCCAAAAGGGAAAAGCAAAATCAAAAACATATTTAAAAATTGCATACCCTGAATTAGAGGCAAATCCCACAGGAGACCATGAGATTGATCGAGCACATGGACATGTGTCACGTGATAAAGATATCGGCATTAGACTGGGTGTAAAAAGATCTAAAACAAAAATGTCAAAAAACCTTGTCAGAGTAATGTGTATCACATAGTAGGATTGTACATTTATGAAACCATGCAATTGAATGTATTGTTATGTCTCTACCAGTATCCATAAGAAGTTAATATTTATTTCTGCTGTTTTGGAAGCAAAAGATACCAAATTTTTGTTGAAATAAAAGATAAGCAAAATATGTAATGCAACAAAAAATAATAATATGAACTCTATATTCTATTAAATATGATTATCATTTTATTATTTCATGCAATAACATGTCAAGTTGCTAAATTCTTGACATGACATGCACATGAATCCAAGTTCAGTGTAGACAAGAAATCTAAAATCTCATAGAATGTTCATGAGTCCTTTTTTCCTTGTTTTAGAAGCTCTTTCATTCACAAACTTGTTTCACCTCATTGTTTGACTCATAGGATTGTACGGCCTTGATGAGGTCTTCTAGGGGGAAAGAATAAATAGGAAAAAGAAGAAAGACCTCAATGGAGCAAGTTGTCTTCCCCACTCCTCCAAAACTTTTGGGTAATAGATTTTCATAGCTGGTTGGAAGGCACCTGAATCAAGATTGTTCCATTATAGAAAAAAAAGTAGAGGATGAAGAACAGGTTTGTTCATGCCATGGTCGGGAAAGGGAGAAGGGCCGTAGGATGTGGAATCCTAAGGCAAAACCAATGTGCCAGATGCTTGGAGGTTGGTCGCTGTGCTGCAGCTTGTAGAAATGCAATCAAATGTTGAGCCTGTAGAGGATTTGGCCATAGGAGTTGGCTTTGTAAACAGAATCAAGGCGGAGAGGTGAAGCATGAAAGGGTAATGGTTGATCAATATGGAAAAGAGAGCAGAGAAGTTGATGTCATGGACATCCTTCAGTTAGCTAATATCAACAACCTTAAAGCTAATGTCAACAACCTCAAGCAGATTGCTTACCTCTGTTGTGGCTGATGTACTTAGAGAACGCAAGAAGAATTTGGAGAAGTAGATCATGCACACTTGGCTGAAACTAGTGGGTGAGGGATATGAAGAATAAGTTGTTCATTGTAGGACCTAACACATCTTAATGGAAGAACAGACATCTTCATGAGGCCAAGGTGCAGCTGGAGGGGTTCCAAGGTGCAACTGGAGGGGTTAAAGGTGTGGTTTGAAGCTGGGAAACCAGAGATAGCTTCATAGCCTGTGAAAGGTGGTCCCATTGTACGGTACAACATGTGGGATTCCTTTGCATCTCTGTACCATAGAATCCTTCCGAGCAATTTTGAAGAAGTTCGGCTTTCTCCGAGGGGAGGCGAAGGAGAGACTCAGTCTTGCTTCATTCCACTTTGCTCGAGTACAAGTGGAGCTCTTCAGGGCAGGTAGCATCCCAGAGAGAGTGAAGATTAGAGTAGGAGGTAAGTGTTTGTGGATCAGCATTGAGGTCGAGCATTCCTTTTATGCCAGCCTCTGACTGCTGATGCTCCGGATTGGACATGGGGCCATGGGCAAAGGTAGAGTCTTCTTACAAGCTATACAGAGCGAAGCACAAGGTAGGGCAGTGCAAGAATGAGTCATAAAAGGAATCGGAAGAAATTACCAAGTCTACTCAAATGGTTCCAAGGCAGGAGAATAGGGACAAAGATGGCAGTACCGATTTCGGTATCGGTTTCGGCCAGGACCAAAATCGAAACGTACCGATTTCGGTTTCGGTCGAAACCAGTTGAAAACATTAAAAAAGGCCAAATTTATTGTGAGGCACATCCGGTTTCGGCTGAAACCGTCCAGTTTCGGACCGAAACGGGTGGGTTTCGGGCGAAATTGGTATCGATTTCGCCTGAAACCATTAAAAAAGTTTTTTTTTTGTTTCAGACCTGCTACAGTGAGCAGGTCCGAACTCGGTTCGGCCGATACTGCCAACTATGAATAGGGAGGCGTCGAGGTCTATAGACTGCCATCCAGGTGCAGAGATTATGATGGGAGTTTCTTCATATTCAACAAAGACATGGTGACTCCAAGAGTTCTTATAGGGGGAAGGAGGAAGGTAGAATGTGAATGTTGGATCCTCAGGAGTTTCCGAGAATATTTCTGAGGAGCTACATGGGGAAGATGCGCTGATGGGCTCAGCTGGGCAGCTTGGCGGTTGACAAAGGATTAAGCCAAGAAGATCAACAGTTGCTGGTCTCGTGGACCCACGATAAACTCAACGGGCCTCACCTCTTGTCATCCAGAAGCATTAAGGGTGTCACAGTGGTGGGAACAGTGATAGACCCAATGGTGCTTTCCATTGTTCCACCGATGGATCCCTAGCTTGCTGAGGTGGAAGACAACGGTGTAGGAGATTCTGCGGTAGTAGTGGTGGCGAATGAGTCAGGTGAACAACAGGAACCAACTGATGAAAGTGCCGAGGGCATGGATTCTTTGCTTCATCAAACAAACCTTGATCTGTCATCCACTCTGCAGCTTCAATCTATTGACGCAAAAAAAGGAGCAGGAGCAAGATTCCTTGCATCTGTGGTTGTGGAGAGAGAGATCAGGATGAGGCTCAGTGGGCTGATCAATGTTTGCCTTTACCTATTCTCAAACCTGAGGGAGTTCAAGATTGGTCAGATGAACTGATTAACCAAGTGGGTCTTATGATGGGCATCTCCTTCTCCGGGCTCCGGCAAGGAGGAAACAGCCAAGTTTTTTCTTAGAAAATTAAAAAAAAAACTTGAACCTCAGTGTTATGATTAGTAAGAGTGTGAAAGGTAAAGGCTCAAAGATCGGGATCAGGGAGATAGAATTTGTTCAAAAGAACCTGCTATTGGAGGGTCCAAGGCAAATAAAGGAAGTGGGGAAGCGGGAAGTCATTAAACTTCAATGAAGATGGGTAGCTGGAATGTAAGAAGGCTCAATGAGGAAGATAAGATCAGGGAATGAGATGATTGATAATCTATCCATTGCGCATCCAAGTATCTAAGATGTCTGGTGAAGATTTGGATTTCATCCATAGACTTGGAGGGACAAAGCTGCAAGGGTGGGGCTTCAAACCAGCTTTTCGCAGAAAGGGGGACTTATTTTACTTTGGGACACTGATATTGTATTGCACAGGTCTTCACTAGAGAGATTTTAGCACCACGGCAAATTTCAGAAATAGATAAGAGAATGTGTTTTGGACCTTTTACCGGGGTTTATGGTCCCCAAGAGTCAAATCTGAAAGCAGAATTTCTCCAGGAGCTTTCAGAGTTCACAATGAGCTGTTTGGTTGCTTGGTGTCTTGGAGGGTATTTCAACATGGTAAAGCACCCAGAAGAAAGATCAAATCAGGTTAGATGGAATTCAGAGATGGTTACTTTTGGGGACTGAACAAAGAAGTCAGAAATGATGGCAGTTGACCTTCCAATCTGACATTTACATGGTTCAACTTGAGAGCGAAGTCACCTGGTCCTGATGGTTTTTCATTGGCATTCTGTCATCATTTCTGGGATGTCATCAAAGATAATCTCATGGCAGCAATGAGAAAATTCGAGGAGAATCCTTGGATGATTAAGAACTTCAATTCAACGTTTGTTGTTCTCATCCCTAAAAAGGAAAATGAAGAACAGATGAAAGATTACAGGCCAATTTCTTTGCTGAATGGAAGTTATATCAGAACCAAAGCCATTGCTCAAAGGCTGAAACAGGTCATTGGTAAGTTAGTTGATGAAACTCAATCGGCACTCATACAGGGAAGGTTTATTCTAGATAATTTTACGGCAGCTCAGGAGTGCATTTTTTGTCAGAAGGCTAGAAAAAAAGAAGGTATAATCTTCAAAAT